>OY560192.1:14900000-14925729 GCA_961405105.1 Perizoma affinitatum
ATGCCAATTCCGATCCCGCCCATGGACAGGAGTGGCGTGTCGTATTTTAATTTCCTCGTTATGACCATGGCATTGGTTTTATGTGGTGCGAATTTCAACTTATTTCTTACACCCCACTCCTGAACATACGCAAGAGCGGCATTGGCTTGTCGCTGCACCTCCATCGTTGTGTCCCCATCAAACACCAGGACTACGTCATCGGCAAAAGCCTGACAATAGTCGCCCCGTTGTTCCAATCCTTTGAGTAGTGGGTCGAGGAGCAAGTTCCAAAGGATCGGGCCTCCAATTGATCCCTGAACACATCCTTTGGTGGTTACTCTTTCGACTTCCTCACCCGCATACCTGACTTTAACTTTTCTGTTTTCCAGATAGCTGTCTATGATCCTCCGGATGTTTATTGGACACCTTTCCTCGGCCAGCCTAATTCTAATTGCGGGCCACCACGCACTGTCAAAGGCTCCCTCTATGTCCAAGGATATCATTGTGATAAGTTTTTTCTGTTCCAGCTTTTCGCGTAAATGATGTATCAGGACATAGAGGGAGTCTTCTGTACTCTTTTGGGGCATGAATCCATACTGACGAGTACTTAGTTTCGGGAGTAAATGCCATTTTATTCTGCCTACAATCATTTTTTTCCAGAATCTTACCCATCACTGGCAACAAACCAATAGGTCTATAGGATTTAGGGTCCGTGTACTTTTCCTTCCCTGGTTTCCGTAATACTATCACTGTTGCTTCCTTCCAGATGTTTGGGAAGTGACTTAGTTCTAGGCACTTGTTTGCCAGTGACAGGAACAGCTCCGGGTTCTGGATTATCGCGTGTTTACATATATCAGCCGTTAGGCCATCTGACCCCGGAGCCTTCTTAGGGTTGAAGCTGTTTACCACGGTTTTTAGCTCTTCCTGGGTAAAAGGTGGATCATGCTGTTCATCATGATCCGAGCCGTTTACTTGTTCAGCTGTTTTCCTTGCTCGCCGGTGATCATCATTATCGTCCGCTTTTTTATCCTCAGGGTAAAAAACCTCAGCAATCATTCTGGCGGACTCCTTTCGGTCCAACACTCTCCCCTCCTTGACCATAGGTAGATCCTCCTGCCTCTTTGTTGTTCTTCCAATGACCCGGTATATGCCTTCCCACATTCCTTCCTTGTCCTGCTTTTCACAGAATCCCTTCCAGCTTTCTATTTGGTTATTTTTAGCCTTCTCCTCATATTTTTCTTTTGCTTGCAGGTACTCTTCGATGACCTTCATCTTCCGGATCGGCGCTGCACATCGGATTCTCCGCTTCTTGGTGACAACCTCTTTCTTCAGTAATTCAAGTTCCTCGGACCACCACGGTAAGGTAAGTTTATTTTTTGTTTTCACTTTTGGAATGCTACTTATACTTGATTGTACTATAGTGTTCATATATTTTTGCATTATTAGTTCTAATTTAATTTTATCACTAATTTCCAAAATTTCTTCTTTATTTATGTTGTTTTCTTCCAGCAATTGTTCCAGTTTCTCATGGAACAAGCTCCAATTAGCTTTTCTGCTATTAAAAATTCTAGTTGTTCTATTTATATCTATGCCTATTGCTTTTTTTAGTCTTAGTCGAAATGTAATTGCGTTGTGGTCAGAGCTTGTCAATCCCTCCTCTACCTTCCAGTTTTCTACCAGGTTAAGCATTTCCATTGTGCAGGCCGTGACATCCACAAAGCTGGTGTAGGATTTACCGCCCCGTATGGTATCGAATGTAGGAGTGTCTCCTTCGTTGAGTACCTGCATGCCCATCTCATCCAAAGTTCCTGCCATATCTTCCCCTTTCTGGTCCACTATCCTGCTTCCCCACCATGTGCTTTTTGCATTTGCATCGCCGCCCATGATAATCTTTCTGAAACCAATATTCTGTTCGATCTTCCTCAACTGCTCCAGATATGAATCTATGTTTTGATGTTCTGGCTCGAAGTAGAATGAGACGACCACAATCTCCCAGGCACTAGTTCTTAGTTTTACCACTACGATGTTGTTCGTGGTGAAATTCGGGCATTGTATGACATCCATGTCTTTGTCAAACACAGCTATTGCCGCTTTTACAGTTTCGCCTCCTTGATTCGTGCACTGGAAGATTCTGGCCCCATGATAATCTCTCATCCTACCCAATGCCCCAACATATGGTTCCTGGATCAGTGCAAAAGCCATCTTCTTCTTGTTTGCCTCAATCATTAACTCTTGTGTTGCTAGTTTCTTTCTTTGTAGATTTGCTTGGGCTACAAGATATGCTTCTACACTAGTCGAGGATTCTTTCCCTGGGACCACTTTAGCAATAGGCTATAGTTGTTCGAGCCAGCGCCTCCCATTTCCTTCGGATCGAGCATTCCTGACTGAAAGCATTGTGGTCTGTCCTGTCGAGCTTTGAGCGCGTGCAGTTGCAGCACGATGGGGCTGTACCTGCGAGCCAGTCAGCACACTCCGCTCGCTTATGGGGTCCCCCACAGTGGCTGCATTTCTCTATATTTTCATTACAGAAGCGTTTACCGTGCCCATACCCAAGACACAGTGAGCATTGCACTAGCGGGGACTGGTCCGCCACTTTCACTCTTTGGAGGTCGATTTGAGCTGTTCCTGCATCGACTAGCCTCTGCCATATCTTGGGGGACACTCTCATTATGATATGGCTGGTGTGGGGGTTTTTGGTGCGCTTCCTATACATAATTTCCATTTTGTGTTCATTTTCATCCAGGTCCTTTAGTATGCCTTTATTTTGGTTCCTCATAGCGCCAAGAACGTCTTCGTTGGTATTATAGAGGAAGACATCTCTTAAAATCACCAGTGGGTCTTTGTTTTTAACTTCCTGGACGTTTAGGTGCTCTTCTGCTCTTTTGAGCCTCTCCTTAATCCGTTGCCTTTCTTCCTCTGTTCGGCACCCCACTATCACCTTTCTATCCTTTGCCTTTCTGATCCTCTCCACTGTAATTCCCCCTTCTTTCGCGTTTACCACTTGCCTAATCCTATTAAGGACGTCCTCTCCCGTTTCTGTTTCGTCCTTTGCTGTGACTACGACTGAGTGTAGCGCGGTCTGTTCAGGGGCCTGCCTCCTCGAGAACGCCGCTGCTACACTCGCATATGTTGGCCTCTCCCACTCTTCCTTCCTACTCACCATCAACTCCCTTAGTTCTGCCATCTCTTTTCTATTTTCTTCGAGAAGCTCTGAATGTTCTCTCAATTTTTTCTCTAGAGAAGAGGACAGTTCCCTTTCCTCTTTTCTTTGCTCCTCTCCACTCTTGGTCTTTTCCTTTCCCTTCTCTGTTACTTTCATGCCTAAATCTGTTTCCATATTCCTACTGACCCCTTTTTTCTTTGTTTCAGGTCCATCCATCTCCGCTGCTTCTTCCTTCACGAGCTGATAGAGGCCGTCCACCGCTGCAAGGATACCGTGCTTCAGGTCTGTCTTGAGATTGCGAGACTCGCCGACGCAGTGTTTCGCTTTCTCAAGCCAGGTTCGAGCCTTCCTAACTCGCTCGGTGTACGTTGCAGTTGCTCGTGTCGGTTCTGGCGGCGTCACCGCAGATTCCGCTGCTCCCCTTTGGACTGCTCCTTTCTTATCTGAGGGGGGCTTCTGCTTCTGCGGCACCGTATGAACCAATGCCTGCACCACTATTTTAGGTGAGATTGCCGTTTTTTCTTTTTCTAGCTTTTTGCCCTCGCATTTGTCAATACTTCGCCTTACGCTGGTGGCTTCCGCCATCCTCTTTGGAGAAGGACTAACCTTCCCCGTATCAATTGGGGCGCTAGGAGGGCTTGTGCTTGAAGCTTTTGTCTTTTTGGTGGGTGTTCGGATTCCAAACATTTTTTCGGAGGACGCGTCTGTTATTTAAAATTAACTAGTAATGCACAATATGGTTTGTAGAGTAGTGTGAGATAGTCTACAAAAGACTATCGCTAAAAAAGTTAAAATAAACTGAAAATATAAAAACCCCAAATTTTTCCCTCACAAAATGGACCCAATTCTTAATACCCAATGGAACAAAGGGTGTTTTTTGTCTCTAATTTAATTTTTTATGTTGCAGGTACACGCGGGGACTACGGGCGATGCTGTTCCAGCTGCTGGAGGTGCTGTGAACGACCAGTTTTCAGGGAAAATTTGCAAAATTCGTTATTTTCTTACGAAAATTGACAAAAATCACGCTTTTTCCCCGAAAAATGGCGTTTTTCCTGCGAAATGGACACTGGGACCACGGATACACACCGCAACCACACGCGGGCACACAGAAACAATGTATTTAAGGCAAAAATTAATGAATCTACTTATGAAAATTTAACGAAAATGGTTAAAAGTTAAAAATTTTGAAAATGGACGTAAAAATCTAAATTAACTGAAAACAATTAAAAAGGCAAATCAATTAATTTATATTAAGGAAGGTGAAAGAAAGGCAGCGCGGAAAAAGACTTTGAAAAGAAAATTTACGACAATTATTTTTCTCCGAATCAATGGGTTAGGTTAGGTTAGGTTAGGTTAGGTTAGGTTAGGTTAGGTTAGGTTAGGTTAGGTTAGGTTAGGTTAGGTTAGGTTAGGTTAGGTTAGGTTAGGTTAGGTTAGGTTAGGTTAGGTTAGGTTAGGTTAGGTTAGGTTAGGTTAGGTTAGGTTAGGTTAGGTTAGGTTAGGTTAGGTTAGGTTAGGTTAGGTTAGGTTAGGTTAGGTTAGGTTAGGTTAGGTTAGGTTAGGTTAGGTTAGGTTAGGTTAGGTTAGGTTAGGTTAGGTTAGGTTAGGTTAGGTTAGGTTAGGTTAGGTTAGGTTAGGTTAGGTTAGGTTAGGTTAGGTTAGGTTAGGTTAGGTTAGGTTAGGTTAGGTTAGGTTAGGTTAGGTTAGGTTAGGTTAGGTTAGGTTAGGTTAGGTTAGGTTAGGTTAGGTTAGGTTAGGTTAGGTTAGGTTAGGTTAGGTTAGGTTAGGTTAGGTTAGGTTAGGTTAGGTTAGGTTAGGTTAGGTTAGGTTAGGTTAGGTTAGGTTAGGTTAGGTTAGGTTAGGTTAGGTTAGGTTAGGTTAGGTTAGGTTAGGTTAGGTTAGGTTAGGTTAGGTTAGGTTAGGTTAGGTTAGGTTAGGTTAGGTTAGGTTAGGTTAGGTTAGGTTAGGTTAGGTTAGGTTAGGTTAGGTTAGGTTAGGTTAGGTTAGGTTAGGTTAGGTTAGGTTAGGTTAGGTTAGGTTAGGTTAGGTTAGGTTAGGTTAGGTTAGGTTAGGTTAGGTTAGGTTAGGTTAGGTTAGGTTAGGTTAGGTTAGGTTAGGTTAGGTTAGGTTAGGTTAGGTTAGGTTAGGTTAGGTTAGGTTAGGTTAGGTTAGGTTAGGTTAGGTTAGGTTAGGTTAGGTTAGGTTAGGTTAGGTTAGGTTAGGTTAGGTTAGGTTAGGTTAGGTTAGGTTAGGTTAGGTTAGGTTAGGTTAGGTTAGGTTAGGTTAGGTTAGGTTAGGTTAGGTTAGGTTAGGTTAGGTTAGGTTAGGTTAGGTTAGGTTAGGTTAGGTTAGGTTAGGTTAGGTTAGGTTAGGTTAGGTTAGGTTAGGTTAGGTTAGGTTAGGTTAGGTTAGGTTAGGTTAGGTTAGGTTAGGTTAGGTTAGGTTAGGTTAGGTTAGGTTAGGTTAGGTTAGGTTAGGTTAGGTTAGGTTAGGTTAGGTTAGGTTAGGTTAGGTTAGGTTAGGTTAGGTTAGGTTAGGTTAGGTTAGGTTAGGTTAGGTTAGGTTAGGTTAGGTTAGGTTAGGTTAGGTTAGGTTAGGTTAGGTTAGGTTAGGTTAGGTTAGGTTAGGTTAGGTTAGGTTAGGTTAGGTTAGGTTAGGTTAGGTTAGGTTAGGTTAGGTTAGGTTAGGTTAGGTTAGGTTAGGTTAGGTTAGGTTAGGTTAGGTTAGGTTAGGTTAGGTTAGGTTAGGTTAGGTTAGGTTAGGTTAGGTTAGGTTAGGTTAGGTTAGGTTAGGTTAGGTTAGGTTAGGTTAGGTTAGGTTAGGTTAGGTTAGGTTAGGTTAGGTTAGGTTAGGTTAGGTTAGGTTAGGTTAGGTTAGGTTAGGTTAGGTTAGGTTAGGTTAGGTTAGGTTAGGTTAGGTTAGGTTAGGTTAGGTTAGGTTAGGTTAGGTTAGGTTAGGTTAGGTTAGGTTAGGTTAGGTTAGGTTAGGTTAGGTTAGGTTAGGTTAGGTTAGGTTAGGTTAGGTTAGGTTAGGTTAGGTTAGGTTAGGTTAGGTTAGGTTAGGTTAGGTTAGGTTAGGTTAGGTTAGGTTAGGTTAGGTTAGGTTAGGTTAGGTTAGGTTAGGTTAGGTTAGGTTAGGTTAGGTTAGGTTAGGTTAGGTTAGGTTAGGTTAGGTTAGGTTAGGTTAGGTTAGGTTAGGTTAGGTTAGGTTAGGTTAGGTTAGGTTAGGTTAGGTTAGGTTAGGTTAGGTTAGGTTAGGTTAGGTTAGGTTAGGTTAGGTTAGGTTAGGTTAGGTTAGGTTAGGTTAGGTTAGGTTAGGTTAGGTTAGGTTAGGTTAGGTTAGGTTAGGTTAGGTTAGGTTAGGTTAGGTTAGGTTAGGTTAGGTTAGGTTAGGTTAGGTTAGGTTAGGTTAGGTTAGGTTAGGTTAGGTTAGGTTAGGTTAGGTTAGGTTAGGTTAGGTTAGGTTAGGTTAGGTTAGGTTAGGTTAGGTTAGGTTAGGTTAGGTTAGGTTAGGTTAGGTTAGGTTAGGTTAGGTTAGGTTAGGTTAGGTTAGGTTAGGTTAGGTTAGGTTAGGTTAGGTTAGGTTAGGTTAGGTTAGGTTAGGTTAGGTTAGGTTAGGTTAGGTTAGGTTAGGTTAGGTTAGGTTAGGTTAGGTTAGGTTAGGTTAGGTTAGGTTAGGTTAGGTTAGGTTAGGTTAGGTTAGGTTAGGTTAGGTTAGGTTAGGTTAGGTTAGGTTAGGTTAGGTTAGGTTAGGTTAGGTTAGGTTAGGTTAGGTTAGGTTAGGTTAGGTTAGGTTAGGTTAGGTTAGGTTAGGTTAGGTTAGGTTAGGTTAGGTTAGGTTAGGTTAGGTTAGGTTAGGTTAGGTTAGGTTAGGTTAGGTTAGGTTAGGTTAGGTTAGGTTAGGTTAGGTTAGGTTAGGTTAGGTTAGGTTAGGTTAGGTTAGGTTAGGTTAGGTTAGGTTAGGTTAGGTTAGGTTAGGTTAGGTTAGGTTAGGTTAGGTTAGGTTAGGTTAGGTTAGGTTAGGTTAGGTTAGGTTAGGTTAGGTTAGGTTAGGTTAGGTTAGGTTAGGTTAGGTTAGGTTAGGTTAGGTTAGGTTAGGTTAGGTTAGGTTAGGTTAGGTTAGGTTAGGTTAGGTTAGGTTAGGTTAGGTTAGGTTAGGTTAGGTTAGGTTAGGTTAGGTTAGGTTAGGTTAGGTTAGGTTAGGTTAGGTTAGGTTAGGTTAGGTTAGGTTAGGTTAGGTTAGGTTAGGTTAGGTTAGGTTAGGTTAGGTTAGGTTAGGTTAGGTTAGGTTAGGTTAGGTTAGGTTAGGTTAGGTTAGGTTAGGTTAGGTTAGGTTAGGTTAGGTTAGGTTAGGTTAGGTTAGGTTAGGTTAGGTTAGGTTAGGTTAGGTTAGGTTAGGTTAGGTTAGGTTAGGTTAGGTTAGGTTAGGTTAGGTTAGGTTAGGTTAGGTTAGGTTAGGTTAGGTTAGGTTAGGTTAGGTTAGGTTAGGTTAGGTTAGGTTAGGTTAGGTTAGGTTAGGTTAGGTTAGGTTAGGTTAGGTTAGGTTAGGTTAGGTTAGGTTAGGTTAGGTTAGGTTAGGTTAGGTTAGGTTAGGTTAGGTTAGGTTAGGTTAGGTTAGGTTAGGTTAGGTTAGGTTAGGTTAGGTTAGGTTAGGTTAGGTTAGGTTAGGTTAGGTTAGGTTAGGTTAGGTTAGGTTAGGTTAGGTTAGGTTAGGTTAGGTTAGGTTAGGTTAGGTTAGGTTAGGTTAGGTTAGGTTAGGTTAGGTTAGGTTAGGTTAGGTTAGGTTAGGTTAGGTTAGGTTAGGTTAGGTTAGGTTAGGTTAGGTTAGGTTAGGTTAGGTTAGGTTAGGTTAGGTTAGGTTAGGTTAGGTTAGGTTAGGTTAGGTTAGGTTAGGTTAGGTTAGGTTAGGTTAGGTTAGGTTAGGTTAGGTTAGGTTAGGTTAGGTTAGGTTAGGTTAGGTTAGGTTAGGTTAGGTTAGGTTAGGTTAGGTTAGGTTAGGTTAGGTTAGGTTAGGTTAGGTTAGGTTAGGTTAGGTTAGGTTAGGTTAGGTTAGGTTAGGTTAGGTTAGGTTAGGTTAGGTTAGGTTAGGTTAGGTTAGGTTAGGTTAGGTTAGGTTAGGTTAGGTTAGGTTAGGTTAGGTTAGGTTAGGTTAGGTTAGGTTAGGTTAGGTTAGGTTAGGTTAGGTTAGGTTAGGTTAGGTTAGGTTAGGTTAGGTTAGGTTAGGTTAGGTTAGGTTAGGTTAGGTTAGGTTAGGTTAGGTTAGGTTAGGTTAGGTTAGGTTAGGTTAGGTTAGGTTAGGTTAGGTTAGGTTAGGTTAGGTTAGGTTAGGTTAGGTTAGGTTAGGTTAGGTTAGGTTAGGTTAGGTTAGGTTAGGTTAGGTTAGGTTAGGTTAGGTTAGGTTAGGTTAGGTTAGGTTAGGTTAGGTTAGGTTAGGTTAGGTTAGGTTAGGTTAGGTTAGGTTAGGTTAGGTTAGGTTAGGTTAGGTTAGGTTAGGTTAGGTTAGGTTAGGTTAGGTTAGGTTAGGTTAGGTTAGGTTAGGTTAGGTTAGGTTAGGTTAGGTTAGGTTAGGTTAGGTTAGGTTAGGTTAGGTTAGGTTAGGTTAGGTTAGGTTAGGTTAGGTTAGGTTAGGTTAGGTTAGGTTAGGTTAGGTTAGGTTAGGTTAGGTTAGGTTAGGTTAGGTTAGGTTAGGTTAGGTTAGGTTAGGTTAGGTTAGGTTAGGTTAGGTTAGGTTAGGTTAGGTTAGGTTAGGTTAGGTTAGGTTAGGTTAGGTTAGGTTAGGTTAGGTTAGGTTAGGTTAGGTTAGGTTAGGTTAGGTTAGGTTAGGTTAGGTTAGGTTAGGTTAGGTTAGGTTAGGTTAGGTTAGGTTAGGTTAGGTTAGGTTAGGTTAGGTTAGGTTAGGTTAGGTTAGGTTAGGTTAGGTTAGGTTAGGTTAGGTTAGGTTAGGTTAGGTTAGGTTAGGTTAGGTTAGGTTAGGTTAGGTTAGGTTAGGTTAGGTTAGGTTAGGTTAGGTTAGGTTAGGTTAGGTTAGGTTAGGTTAGGTTAGGTTAGGTTAGGTTAGGTTAGGTTAGGTTAGGTTAGGTTAGGTTAGGTTAGGTTAGGTTAGGTTAGGTTAGGTTAGGTTAGGTTAGGTTAGGTTAGGTTAGGTTAGGTTAGGTTAGGTTAGGTTAGGTTAGGTTAGGTTAGGTTAGGTTAGGTTAGGTTAGGTTAGGTTAGGTTAGGTTAGGTTAGGTTAGGTTAGGTTAGGTTAGGTTAGGTTAGGTTAGGTTAGGTTAGGTTAGGTTAGGTTAGGTTAGGTTAGGTTAGGTTAGGTTAGGTTAGGTTAGGTTAGGTTAGGTTAGGTTAGGTTAGGTTAGGTTAGGTTAGGTTAGGTTAGGTTAGGTTAGGTTAGGTTAGGTTAGGTTAGGTTAGGTTAGGTTAGGTTAGGTTAGGTTAGGTTAGGTTAGGTTAGGTTAGGTTAGGTTAGGTTAGGTTAGGTTAGGTTAGGTTAGGTTAGGTTAGGTTAGGTTAGGTTAGGTTAGGTTAGGTTAGGTTAGGTTAGGTTAGGTTAGGTTAGGTTAGGTTAGGTTAGGTTAGGTTAGGTTAGGTTAGGTTAGGTTAGGTTAGGTTAGGTTAGGTTAGGTTAGGTTAGGTTAGGTTAGGTTAGGTTAGGTTAGGTTAGGTTAGGTTAGGTTAGGTTAGGTTAGGTTAGGTTAGGTTAGGTTAGGTTAGGTTAGGTTAGGTTAGGTTAGGTTAGGTTAGGTTAGGTTAGGTTAGGTTAGGTTAGGTTAGGTTAGGTTAGGTTAGGTTAGGTTAGGTTAGGTTAGGTTAGGTTAGGTTAGGTTAGGTTAGGTTAGGTTAGGTTAGGTTAGGTTAGGTTAGGTTAGGTTAGGTTAGGTTAGGTTAGGTTAGGTTAGGTTAGGTTAGGTTAGGTTAGGTTAGGTTAGGTTAGGTTAGGTTAGGTTAGGTTAGGTTAGGTTAGGTTAGGTTAGGTTAGGTTAGGTTAGGTTAGGTTAGGTTAGGTTAGGTTAGGTTAGGTTAGGTTAGGTTAGGTTAGGTTAGGTTAGGTTAGGTTAGGTTAGGTTAGGTTAGGTTAGGTTAGGTTAGGTTAGGTTAGGTTAGGTTAGGTTAGGTTAGGTTAGGTTAGGTTAGGTTAGGTTAGGTTAGGTTAGGTTAGGTTAGGTTAGGTTAGGTTAGGTTAGGTTAGGTTAGGTTAGGTTAGGTTAGGTTAGGTTAGGTTAGGTTAGGTTAGGTTAGGTTAGGTTAGGTTAGGTTAGGTTAGGTTAGGTTAGGTTAGGTTAGGTTAGGTTAGGTTAGGTTAGGTTAGGTTAGGTTAGGTTAGGTTAGGTTAGGTTAGGTTAGGTTAGGTTAGGTTAGGTTAGGTTAGGTTAGGTTAGGTTAGGTTAGGTTAGGTTAGGTTAGGTTAGGTTAGGTTAGGTTAGGTTAGGTTAGGTTAGGTTAGGTTAGGTTAGGTTAGGTTAGGTTAGGTTAGGTTAGGTTAGGTTAGGTTAGGTTAGGTTAGGTTAGGTTAGGTTAGGTTAGGTTAGGTTAGGTTAGGTTAGGTTAGGTTAGGTTAGGTTAGGTTAGGTTAGGTTAGGTTAGGTTAGGTTAGGTTAGGTTAGGTTAGGTTAGGTTAGGTTAGGTTAGGTTAGGTTAGGTTAGGTTAGGTTAGGTTAGGTTAGGTTAGGTTAGGTTAGGTTAGGTTAGGTTAGGTTAGGTTAGGTTAGGTTAGGTTAGGTTAGGTTAGGTTAGGTTAGGTTAGGTTAGGTTAGGTTAGGTTAGGTTAGGTTAGGTTAGGTTAGGTTAGGTTAGGTTAGGTTAGGTTAGGTTAGGTTAGGTTAGGTTAGGTTAGGTTAGGTTAGGTTAGGTTAGGTTAGGTTAGGTTAGGTTAGGTTAGGTTAGGTTAGGTTAGGTTAGAGTTAGGTTAGGTTAGGTTAGGTTAGGTTAGGTTAGGTTAGGTTAGGTTAGGTTAGGTTAGGTTAGGTTAGGTTAGGTTAGGTTAGGTTAGGTTAGGTTAGGTTAGGTTAGGTTAGGTTAGGTTAGGTTAGGTTAGGTTAGGTTAGGTTAGGTTAGGTTAGGTTAGGTTAGGTTAGGTTAGGTTAGGTTAGGTTAGGTTAGGTTAGGTTAGGTTAGGTTAGGTTAGGTTAGGTTAGGTTAGGTTAGGTTAGGTTAGGTTAGGTTAGGTTAGGTTAGGTTAGGTTAGGTTAGGTTAGGTTAGGTTAGGTTAGGTTAGGTTAGGTTAGGTTAGGTTAGGTTAGGTTAGGTTAGGTTAGGTTAGGTTAGGTTAGGTTAGGTTAGGTTAGGTTAGGTTAGGTTAGGTTAGGTTAGGTTAGGTTAGGTTAGGTTAGGTTAGGTTAGGTTAGGTTAGGTTAGGTTAGGTTAGGTTAGGTTAGGTTAGGTTAGGTTAGGTTAGGTTAGGTTAGGTTAGGTTAGGTTAGGTTAGGTTAGGTTAGGTTAGGTTAGGTTAGGTTAGGTTAGGTTAGGTTAGGTTAGGTTAGGTTAGGTTAGGTTAGGTTAGGTTAGGTTAGGTTAGGTTAGGTTAGGTTAGGTTAGGTTAGGTTAGGTTAGGTTAGGTTAGGTTAGGTTAGGTTAGGTTAGGTTAGGTTAGGTTAGGTTAGGTTAGGTTAGGTTAGGTTAGGTTAGGTTAGGTTAGGTTAGGTTAGGTTAGGTTAGGTTAGGTTAGGTTAGGTTAGGTTAGGTTAGGTTAGGTTAGGTTAGGTTAGGTTAGGTTAGGTTAGGTTAGGTTAGGTTAGGTTAGGTTAGGTTAGGTTAGGTTAGGTTAGGTTAGGTTAGGTTAGGTTAGGTTAGGTTAGGTTAGGTTAGGTTAGGTTAGGTTAGGTTAGGTTAGGTTAGGTTAGGTTAGGTTAGGTTAGGTTAGGTTAGGTTAGGTTAGGTTAGGTTAGGTTAGGTTAGGTTAGGTTAGGTTAGGTTAGGTTAGGTTAGGTTAGGTTAGGTTAGGTTAGGTTAGGTTAGGTTAGGTTAGGTTAGGTTAGGTTAGGTTAGGTTAGGTTAGGTTAGGTTAGGTTAGGTTAGGTTAGGTTAGGTTAGGTTAGGTTAGGTTAGGTTAGGTTAGGTTAGGTTAGGTTAGGTTAGGTTAGGTTAGGTTAGGTTAGGTTAGGTTAGGTTAGGTTAGGTTAGGTTAGGTTAGGTTAGGTTAGGTTAGGTTAGGTTAGGTTAGGTTAGGTTAGGTTAGGTTAGGTTAGGTTAGGTTAGGTTAGGTTAGGTTAGGTTAGGTTAGGTTAGGTTAGGTTAGGTTAGGTTAGGTTAGGTTAGGTTAGGTTAGGTTAGGTTAGGTTAGGTTAGGTTAGGTTAGGTTAGGTTAGGTTAGGTTAGGTTAGGTTAGGTTAGGTTAGGTTAGGTTAGGTTAGGTTAGGTTAGGTTAGGTTAGGTTAGGTTAGGTTAGGTTAGGTTAGGTTAGGTTAGGTTAGGTTAGGTTAGGTTAGGTTAGGTTAGGTTAGGTTAGGTTAGGTTAGGTTAGGTTAGGTTAGGTTAGGTTAGGTTAGGTTAGGTTAGGTTAGGTTAGGTTAGGTTAGGTTAGGTTAGGTTAGGTTAGGTTAGGTTAGGTTAGGTTAGGTTAGGTTAGGTTAGGTTAGGTTAGGTTAGGTTAGGTTAGGTTAGGTTAGGTTAGGTTAGGTTAGGTTAGGTTAGGTTAGGTTAGGTTAGGTTAGGTTAGGTTAGGTTAGGTTAGGTTAGGTTAGGTTAGGTTAGGTTAGGTTAGGTTAGGTTAGGTTAGGTTAGGTTAGGTTAGGTTAGGTTAGGTTAGGTTAGGTTAGGTTAGGTTAGGTTAGGTTAGGTTAGGTTAGGTTAGGTTAGGTTAGGTTAGGTTAGGTTAGGTTAGGTTAGGTTAGGTTAGGTTAGGTTAGGTTAGGTTAGGTTAGGTTAGGTTAGGTTAGGTTAGGTTAGGTTAGGTTAGGTTAGGTTAGGTTAGGTTAGGTTAGGTTAGGTTAGGTTAGGTTAGGTTAGGTTAGGTTAGGTTAGGTTAGGTTAGGTTAGGTTAGGTTAGGTTAGGTTAGGTTAGGTTAGGTTAGGTTAGGTTAGGTTAGGTTAGGTTAGGTTAGGTTAGGTTAGGTTAGGTTAGGTTAGGTTAGGTTAGGTTAGGTTAGGTTAGGTTAGGTTAGGTTAGGTTAGGTTAGGTTAGGTTAGGTTAGGTTAGGTTAGGTTAGGTTAGGTTAGGTTAGGTTAGGTTAGGTTAGGTTAGGTTAGGTTAGGTTAGGTTAGGTTAGGTTAGGTTAGGTTAGGTTAGGTTAGGTTAGGTTAGGTTAGGTTAGGTTAGGTTAGGTTAGGTTAGGTTAGGTTAGGTTAGGTTAGGTTAGGTTAGGTTAGGTTAGGTTAGGTTAGGTTAGGTTAGGTTAGGTTAGGTTAGGTTAGGTTAGGTTAGGTTAGGTTAGGTTAGGTTAGGTTAGGTTAGGTTAGGTTAGGTTAGGTTAGGTTAGGTTAGGTTAGGTTAGGTTAGGTTAGGTTAGGTTAGGTTAGGTTAGGTTAGGTTAGGTTAGGTTAGGTTAGGTTAGGTTAGGTTAGGTTAGGTTAGGTTAGGTTAGGTTAGGTTAGGTTAGGTTAGGTTAGGTTAGGTTAGGTTAGGTTAGGTTAGGTTAGGTTAGGTTAGGTTAGGTTAGGTTAGGTTAGGTTAGGTTAGGTTAGGTTAGGTTAGGTTAGGTTAGGTTAGGTTAGGTTAGGTTAGGTTAGGTTAGGTTAGGTTAGGTTAGGTTAGGTTAGGTTAGGTTAGGTTAGGTTAGGTTAGGTTAGGTTAGGTTAGGTTAGGTTAGGTTAGGTTAGGTTAGGTTAGGTTAGGTTAGGTTAGGTTAGGTTAGGTTAGGTTAGGTTAGGTTAGGTTAGGTTAGGTTAGGTTAGGTTAGGTTAGGTTAGGTTAGGTTAGGTTAGGTTAGGTTAGGTTAGGTTAGGTTAGGTTAGGTTAGGTTAGGTTAGGTTAGGTTAGGTTAGGTTAGGTTAGGTTAGGTTAGGTTAGGTTAGGTTAGGTTAGGTTAGGTTAGGTTAGGTTAGGTTAGGTTAGGTTAGGTTAGGTTAGGTTAGGTTAGGTTAGGTTAGGTTAGGTTAGGTTAGGTTAGGTTAGGTTAGGTTAGGTTAGGTTAGGTTAGGTTAGGTTAGGTTAGGTTAGGTTAGGTTAGGTTAGGTTAGGTTAGGTTAGGTTAGGTTAGGTTAGGTTAGGTTAGGTTAGGTTAGGTTAGGTTAGGTTAGGTTAGGTTAGGTTAGGTTAGGTTAGGTTAGGTTAGGTTAGGTTAGGTTAGGTTAGGTTAGGTTAGGTTAGGTTAGGTTAGGTTAGGTTAGGTTAGGTTAGGTTAGGTTAGGTTAGGTTAGGTTAGGTTAGGTTAGGTTAGGTTAGGTTAGGTTAGGTTAGGTTAGGTTAGGTTAGGTTAGGTTAGGTTAGGTTAGGTTAGGTTAGGTTAGGTTAGGTTAGGTTAGGTTAGGTTAGGTTAGGTTAGGTTAGGTTAGGTTAGGTTAGGTTAGGTTAGGTTAGGTTAGGTTAGGTTAGGTTAGGTTAGGTTAGGTTAGGTTAGGTTAGGTTAGGTTAGGTTAGGTTAGGTTAGGTTAGGTTAGGTTAGGTTAGGTTAGGTTAGGTTAGGTTAGGTTAGGTTAGGTTAGGTTAGGTTAGGTTAGGTTAGGTTAGGTTAGGTTAGGTTAGGTTAGGTTAGGTTAGGTTAGGTTAGGTTAGGTTAGGTTAGGTTAGGTTAGGTTAGGTTAGGTTAGGTTAGGTTAGGTTAGGTTAGGTTAGGTTAGGTTAGGTTAGGTTAGGTTAGGTTAGGTTAGGTTAGGTTAGGTTAGGTTAGGTTAGGTTAGGTTAGGTTAGGTTAGGTTAGGTTAGGTTAGGTTAGGTTAGGTTAGGTTAGGTTAGGTTAGGTTAGGTTAGGTTAGGTTAGGTTAGGTTAGGTTAGGTTAGGTTAGGTTAGGTTAGGTTAGGTTAGGTTAGGTTAGGTTAGGTTAGGTTAGGTTAGGTTAGGTTAGGTTAGGTTAGGTTAGGTTAGGTTAGGTTAGGTTAGGTTAGGTTAGGTTAGGTTAGGTTAGGTTAGGTTAGGTTAGGTTAGGTTAGGTTAGGTTAGGTTAGGTTAGGTTAGGTTAGGTTAGGTTAGGTTAGGTTAGGTTAGGTTAGGTTAGGTTAGGTTAGGTTAGGTTAGGTTAGGTTAGGTTAGGTTAGGTTAGGTTAGGTTAGGTTAGGTTAGGTTAGGTTAGGTTAGGTTAGGTTAGGTTAGGTTAGGTTAGGTTAGGTTAGGTTAGGTTAGGTTAGGTTAGGTTAGGTTAGGTTAGGTTAGGTTAGGTTAGGTTAGGTTAGGTTAGGTTAGGTTAGGTTAGGTTAGGTTAGGTTAGGTTAGGTTAGGTTAGGTTAGGTTAGGTTAGGTTAGGTTAGGTTAGGTTAGGTTAGGTTAGGTTAGGTTAGGTTAGGTTAGGTTAGGTTAGGTTAGGTTAGGTTAGGTTAGGTTAGGTTAGGTTAGGTTAGGTTAGGTTAGGTTAGGTTAGGTTAGGTTAGGTTAGGTTAGGTTAGGTTAGGTTAGGTTAGGTTAGGTTAGGTTAGGTTAGGTTAGGTTAGGTTAGGTTAGGTTAGGTTAGGTTAGGTTAGGTTAGGTTAGGTTAGGTTAGGTTAGGTTAGGTTAGGTTAGGTTAGGTTAGGTTAGGTTAGGTTAGGTTAGGTTAGGTTAGGTTAGGTTAGGTTAGGTTAGGTTAGGTTAGGTTAGGTTAGGTTAGGTTAGGTTAGGTTAGGTTAGGTTAGGTTAGGTTAGGTTAGGTTAGGTTAGGTTAGGTTAGGTTAGGTTAGGTTAGGTTAGGTTAGGTTAGGTTAGGTTAGGTTAGGTTAGGTTAGGTTAGGTTAGGTTAGGTTAGGTTAGGTTAGGTTAGGTTAGGTTAGGTTAGGTTAGGTTAGGTTAGGTTAGGTTAGGTTAGGTTAGGTTAGGTTAGGTTAGGTTAGGTTAGGTTAGGTTAGGTTAGGTTAGGTTAGGTTAGGTTAGGTTAGGTTAGGTTAGGTTAGGTTAGGTTAGGTTAGGTTAGGTTAGGTTAGGTTAGGTTAGGTTAGGTTAGGTTAGGTTAGGTTAGGTTAGGTTAGGTTAGGTTAGGTTAGGTTAGGTTAGGTTAGGTTAGGTTAGGTTAGGTTAGGTTAGGTTAGGTTAGGTTAGGTTAGGTTAGGTTAGGTTAGGTTAGGTTAGGTTAGGTTAGGTTAGGTTAGGTTAGGTTAGGTTAGGTTAGGTTAGGTTAGGTTAGGTTAGGTTAGGTTAGGTTAGGTTAGGTTAGGTTAGGTTAGGTTAGGTTAGGTTAGGTTAGGTTAGGTTAGGTTAGGTTAGGTTAGGTTAGGTTAGGTTAGGTTAGGTTAGGTTAGGTTAGGTTAGGTTAGGTTAGGTTAGGTTAGGTTAGGTTAGGTTAGGTTAGGTTAGGTTAGGTTAGGTTAGGTTAGGTTAGGTTAGGTTAGGTTAGGTTAGGTTAGGTTAGGTTAGGTTAGGTTAGGTTAGGTTAGGTTAGGTTAGGTTAGGTTAGGTTAGGTTAGGTTAGGTTAGGTTAGGTTAGGTTAGGTTAGGTTAGGTTAGGTTAGGTTAGGTTAGGTTAGGTTAGGTTAGGTTAGGTTAGGTTAGGTTAGGTTAGGTTAGGTTAGGTTAGGTTAGGTTAGGTTAGGTTAGGTTAGGTTAGGTTAGGTTAGGTTAGGTTAGGTTAGGTTAGGTTAGGTTAGGTTAGGTTAGGTTAGGTTAGGTTAGGTTAGGTTAGGTTAGGTTAGGTTAGGTTAGGTTAGGTTAGGTTAGGTTAGGTTAGGTTAGGTTAGGTTAGGTTAGGTTAGGTTAGGTTAGGTTAGGTTAGGTTAGGTTAGGTTAGGTTAGGTTAGGTTAGGTTAGGTTAGGTTAGGTTAGGTTAGGTTAGGTTAGGTTAGGTTAGGTTAGGTTAGGTTAGGTTAGGTTAGGTTAGGTTAGGTTAGGTTAGGTTAGGTTAGGTTAGGTTAGGTTAGGTTAGGTTAGGTTAGGTTAGGTTAGGTTAGGTTAGGTTAGGTTAGGTTAGGTTAGGTTAGGTTAGGTTAGGTTAGGTTAGGTTAGGTTAGGTTAGGTTAGGTTAGGTTAGGTTAGGTTAGGTTAGGTTAGGTTAGGTTAGGTTAGGTTAGGTTAGGTTAGGTTAGGTTAGGTTAGGTTAGGTTAGGTTAGGTTAGGTTAGGTTAGGTTAGGTTAGGTTAGGTTAGGTTAGGTTAGGTTAGGTTAGGTTAGGTTAGGTTAGGTTAGGTTAGGTTAGGTTAGGTTAGGTTAGGTTAGGTTAGGTTAGGTTAGGTTAGGTTAGGTTAGGTTAGGTTAGGTTAGGTTAGGTTAGGTTAGGTTAGGTTAGGTTAGGTTAGGTTAGGTTAGGTTAGGTTAGGTTAGGTTAGGTTAGGTTAGGTTAGGTTAGGTTAGGTTAGGTTAGGTTAGGTTAGGTTAGGTTAGGTTAGGTTAGGTTAGGTTAGGTTAGGTTAGGTTAGGTTAGGTTAGGTTAGGTTAGTTAGGTTAGGTTAGGTTAGGTTAGGTTAGGTTAGGTTAGGTTAGGTTAGGTTAGGTTAGGTTAGGTTAGGTTAGGTTAGGTTAGGTTAGGTTAGGTTAGGTTAGGTTAGGTTAGGTTAGGTTAGGTTAGGTTAGGTTAGGTTAGGTTAGGTTAGGTTAGGTTAGGTTAGGTTAGGTTAGGTTAGGTTAGGTTAGGTTAGGTTAGGTTAGGTTAGGTTAGGTTAGGTTAGGTTAGGTTAGGTTAGGTTAGGTTAGGTTAGGTTAGGTTAGGTTAGGTTAGGTTAGGTTAGGTTAGGTTAGGTTAGGTTAGGTTAGGTTAGGTTAGGTTAGGTTAGGTTAGGTTAGGTTAGGTTAGGTTAGGTTAGGTTAGGTTAGGTTAGGTTAGGTTAGGTTAGGTTAGGTTAGGTTAGGTTAGGTTAGGTTAGGTTAGGTTAGGTTAGGTTAGGTTAGGTTAGGTTAGGTTAGGTTAGGTTAGGTTAGGTTAGGTTAGGTTAGGTTAGGTTAGGTTAGGTTAGGTTAGGTTAGGTTAGGTTAGGTTAGGTTAGGTTAGGTTAGGTTAGGTTAGGTTAGGTTAGGTTAGGTTAGGTTAGGTTAGGTTAGGTTAGGTTAGGTTAGGTTAGGTTAGGTTAGGTTAGGTTAGGTTAGGTTAGGTTAGGTTAGGTTAGGTTAGGTTAGGTTAGGTTAGGTTAGGTTAGGTTAGGTTAGGTTAGGTTAGGTTAGGTTAGGTTAGGTTAGGTTAGGTTAGGTTAGGTTAGGTTAGGTTAGGTTAGGTTAGGTTAGGTTAGGTTAGGTTAGGTTAGGTTAGGTTAGGTTAGGTTAGGTTAGGTTAGGTTAGGTTAGGTTAGGTTAGGTTAGGTTAGGTTAGGTTAGGTTAGGTTAGGTTAGGTTAGGTTAGGTTAGGTTAGGTTAGGTTAGGTTAGGTTAGGTTAGGTTAGGTTAGGTTAGGTTAGGTTAGGTTAGGTTAGGTTAGGTTAGGTTAGGTTAGGTTAGGTTAGGTTAGGTTAGGTTAGGTTAGGTTAGGTTAGGTTAGGTTAGGTTAGGTTAGGTTAGGTTAGGTTAGGTTAGGTTAGGTTAGGTTAGGTTAGGTTAGGTTAGGTTAGGTTAGGTTAGGTTAGGTTAGGTTAGGTTAGGTTAGGTTAGGTTAGGTTAGGTTAGGTTAGGTTAGGTTAGGTTAGGTTAGGTTAGGTTAGGTTAGGTTAGGTTAGGTTAGGTTAGGTTAGGTTAGGTTAGGTTAGGTTAGGTTAGGTTAGGTTAGGTTAGGTTAGGTTAGGTTAGGTTAGGTTAGGTTAGGTTAGGTTAGGTTAGGTTAGGTTAGGTTAGGTTAGGTTAGGTTAGGTTAGGTTAGGTTAGGTTAGGTTAGGTTAGGTTAGGTTAGGTTAGGTTAGGTTAGGTTAGGTTAGGTTAGGTTAGGTTAGGTTAGGTTAGGTTAGGTTAGGTTAGGTTAGGTTAGGTTAGGTTAGGTTAGGTTAGGTTAGGTTAGGTTAGGTTAGGTTAGGTTAGGTTAGGTTAGGTTAGGTTAGGTTAGGTTAGGTTAGGTTAGGTTAGGTTAGGTTAGGTTAGGTTAGGTTAGGTTAGGTTAGGTTAGGTTAGGTTAGGTTAGGTTAGGTTAGGTTAGGTTAGGTTAGGTTAGGTTAGGTTAGGTTAGGTTAGGTTAGGTTAGGTTAGGTTAGGTTAGGTTAGGTTAGGTTAGGTTAGGTTAGGTTAGGTTAGGTTAGGTTAGGTTAGGTTAGGTTAGGTTAGGTTAGGTTAGGTTAGGTTAGGTTAGGTTAGGTTAGGTTAGGTTAGGTTAGGTTAGGTTAGGTTAGGTTAGGTTAGGTTAGGTTAGGTTAGGTTAGGTTAGGTTAGGTTAGGTTAGGTTAGGTTAGGTTAGGTTAGGTTAGGTTAGGTTAGGTTAGGTTAGGTTAGGTTAGGTTAGGTTAGGTTAGGTTAGGTTAGGTTAGGTTAGGTTAGGTTAGGTTAGGTTAGGTTAGGTTAGGTTAGGTTAGGTTAGGTTAGGTTAGGTTAGGTTAGGTTAGGTTAGGTTAGGTTAGGTTAGGTTAGGTTAGGTTAGGTTAGGTTAGGTTAGGTTAGGTTAGGTTAGGTTAGGTTAGGTTAGGTTAGGTTAGGTTAGGTTAGGTTAGGTTAGGTTAGGTTAGGTTAGGTTAGGTTAGGTTAGGTTAGGTTAGGTTAGGTTAGGTTAGGTTAGGTTAGGTTAGGTTAGGTTAGGTTAGGTTAGGTTAGGTTAGGTTAGGTTAGGTTAGGTTAGGTTAGGTTAGGTTAGGTTAGGTTAGGTTAGGTTAGGTTAGGTTAGGTTAGGTTAGGTTAGGTTAGGTTAGGTTAGGTTAGGTTAGGTTAGGTTAGGTTAGGTTAGGTTAGGTTAGGTTAGGTTAGGTTAGGTTAGGTTAGGTTAGGTTAGGTTAGGTTAGGTTAGGTTAGGTTAGGTTAGGTTAGGTTAGGTTAGGTTAGGTTAGGTTAGGTTAGGTTAGGTTAGGTTAGGTTAGGTTAGGTTAGGTTAGGTTAGGTTAGGTTAGGTTAGGTTAGGTTAGGTTAGGTTAGGTTAGGTTAGGTTAGGTTAGGTTAGGTTAGGTTAGGTTCGGTTAGGTTAGGTTAGGTTAGGTTAGGTTAGGTTAGGTTAGGTTAGGTTAGGTTAGGTTAGGTTAGGTTAGGTTAGGTTAGGTTAGGTTAGGTTAGGTTAGGTTAGGTTAGGTTAGGTTAGGTTAGGTTAGGTTAGGTTAGGTTAGGTTAGGTTAGGTTAGGTTAGGTTAGGTTAGGTTAGGTTAGGTTAGGTTAGGTTAGGTTAGGTTAGGTTAGGTTAGGTTAGGTTAGGTTAGGTTAGGTTAGGTTAGGTTAGGTTAGGTTAGGTTAGGTTAGGTTAGGTTAGGTTAGGTTAGGTTAGGTTAGGTTAGGTTAGGTTAGGTTAGGTTAGGTTAGGTTAGGTTAGGTTAGGTTAGGTTAGGTTAGGTTAGGTTAGGTTAGGTTAGGTTAGGTTAGGTTAGGTTAGGTTAGGTTAGGTTAGGTTAGGTTAGGTTAGGTTAGGTTAGGTTAGGTTAGGTTAGGTTAGGTTAGGTTAGGTTAGGTTAGGTTAGGTTAGGTTAGGTTAGGTTAGGTTAGGTTAGGTTAGGTTAGGTTAGGTTAGGTTAGGTTAGGTTAGGTTAGGTTAGGTTAGGTTAGGTTAGGTTAGGTTAGGTTAGGTTAGGTTAGGTTAGGTTAGGTTAGGTTAGGTTAGGTTAGGTTAGGTTAGGTTAGGTTAGGTTAGGTTAGGTTAGGTTAGGTTAGGTTAGGTTAGGTTAGGTTAGGTTAGGTTAGGTTAGGTTAGGTTAGGTTAGGTTAGGTTAGGTTAGGTTAGGTTAGGTTAGGTTAGGTTAGGTTAGGTTAGGTTAGGTTAGGTTAGGTTAGGTTAGGTTAGGTTAGGTTAGGTTAGGTTAGGTTAGGTTAGGTTAGGTTAGGTTAGGTTAGGTTAGGTTAGGTTAGGTTAGGTTAGGTTAGGTTAGGTTAGGTTAGGTTAGGTTAGGTTAGGTTAGGTTAGGTTAGGTTAGGTTAGGTTAGGTTAGGTTAGGTTAGGTTAGGTTAGGTTAGGTTAGGTTAGGTTAGGTTAGGTTAGGTTAGGTTAGGTTAGGTTAGGTTAGGTTAGGTTAGGTTAGGTTAGGTTAGGTTAGGTTAGGTTAGGTTAGGTTAGGTTAGGTTAGGTTAGGTTAGGTTAGGTTAGGTTAGGTTAGGTTAGGTTAGGTTAGGTTAGGTTAGGTTAGGTTAGGTTAGGTTAGGTTAGGTTAGGTTAGGTTAGGTTAGGTTAGGTTAGGTTAGGTTAGGTTAGGTTAGGTTAGGTTAGGTTAGGTTAGGTTAGGTTAGGTTAGGTTAGGTTAGGTTAGGTTAGGTTAGGTTAGGTTAGGTTAGGTTAGGTTAGGTTAGGTTAGGTTAGGTTAGGTTAGGTTAGGTTAGGTTAGGTTAGGTTAGGTTAGGTTAGGTTAGGTTAGGTTAGGTTAGGTTAGGTTAGGTTAGGTTAGGTTAGGTTAGGTTAGGTTAGGTTAGGTTAGGTTAGGTTAGGTTAGGTTAGGTTAGGTTAGGTTAGGTTAGGTTAGGTTAGGTTAGGTTAGGTTAGGTTAGGTTAGGTTAGGTTAGGTTAGGTTAGGTTAGGTTAGGTTAGGTTAGGTTAGGTTAGGTTAGGTTAGGTTAGGTTAGGTTAGGTTAGGTTAGGTTAGGTTAGGTTAGGTTAGGTTAGGTTAGGTTAGGTTAGGTTAGGTTAGGTTAGGTTAGGTTAGGTTAGGTTAGGTTAGGTTAGGTTAGGTTAGGTTAGGTTAGGTTAGGTTAGGTTAGGTTAGGTTAGGTTAGGTTAGGTTAGGTTAGGTTAGGTTAGGTTAGGTTAGGTTAGGTTAGGTTAGGTTAGGTTAGGTTAGGTTAGGTTAGGTTAGGTTAGGTTAGGTTAGGTTAGGTTAGGTTAGGTTAGGTTAGGTTAGGTTAGGTTAGGTTAGGTTAGGTTAGGTTAGGTTAGGTTAGGTTAGGTTAGGTTAGGTTAGGTTAGGTTAGGTTAGGTTAGGTTAGGTTAGGTTAGGTTAGGTTAGGTTAGGTTAGGTTAGGTTAGGTTAGGTTAGGTTAGGTTAGGTTAGGTTAGGTTAGGTTAGGTTAGGTTAGGTTAGGTTAGGTTAGGTTAGGTTAGGTTAGGTTAGGTTAGGTTAGGTTAGGTTAGGTTAGGTTAGGTTAGGTTAGGTTAGGTTAGGTTAGGTTAGGTTAGGTTAGGTTAGGTTAGGTTAGGTTAGGTTAGGTTAGGTTAGGTTAGGTTAGGTTAGGTTAGGTTAGGTTAGGTTAGGTTAGGTTAGGTTAGGTTAGGTTAGGTTAGGTTAGGTTAGGTTAGGTTAGGTTAGGTTAGGTTAGGTTAGGTTAGGTTAGGTTAGGTTAGGTTAGGTTAGGTTAGGTTAGGTTAGGTTAGGTTAGGTTAGGTTAGGTTAGGTTAGGTTAGGTTAGGTTAGGTTAGGTTAGGTTAGGTTAGGTTAGGTTAGGTTAGGTTAGGTTAGGTTAGGTTAGGTTAGGTTAGGTTAGGTTAGGTTAGGTTAGGTTAGGTTAGGTTAGGTTAGGTTAGGTTAGGTTAGGTTAGGTTAGGTTAGGTTAGGTTAGGTTAGGTTAGGTTAGGTTAGGTTAGGTTAGGTTAGGTTAGGTTAGGTTAGGTTAGGTTAGGTTAGGTTAGGTTAGGTTAGGTTAGGTTAGGTTAGGTTAGGTTAGGTTAGGTTAGGTTAGGTTAGGTTAGGTTAGGTTAGGTTAGGTTAGGTTAGGTTAGGTTAGGTTAGGTTAGGTTAGGTTAGGTTAGGTTAGGTTAGGTTAGGTTAGGTTAGGTTAGGTTAGGTTAGGTTAGGTTAGGTTAGGTTAGGTTAGGTTAGGTTAGGTTAGGTTAGGTTAGGTTAGGTTAGGTTAGGTTAGGTTAGGTTAGGTTAGGTTAGGTTAGGTTAGGTTAGGTTAGGTTAGGTTAGGTTAGGTTAGGTTAGGTTAGGTTAGGTTAGGTTAGGTTAGGTTAGGTTAGGTTAGGTTAGGTTAGGTTAGGTTAGGTTAGGTTAGGTTAGGTTAGGTTAGGTTAGGTTAGGTTAGGTTAGGTTAGGTTAGGTTAGGTTAGGTTAGGTTAGGTTAGGTTAGGTTAGGTTAGGTTAGGTTAGGTTAGGTTAGGTTAGGTTAGGTTAGGTTAGGTTAGGTTAGGTTAGGTTAGGTTAGGTTAGGTTAGGTTAGGTTAGGTTAGGTTAGGTTAGGTTAGGTTAGGTTAGGTTAGGTTAGGTTAGGTTAGGTTAGGTTAGGTTAGGTTAGGTTAGGTTAGGTTAGGTTAGGTTAGGTTAGGTTAGGTTAGGTTAGGTTAGGTTAGGTTAGGTTAGGTTAGGTTAGGTTAGGTTAGGTTAGGTTAGGTTAGGTTAGGTTAGGTTAGGTTAGGTTAGGTTAGGTTAGGTTAGGTTAGGTTAGGTTAGGTTAGGTTAGGTTAGGTTAGGTTAGGTTAGGTTAGGTTAGGTTAGGTTAGGTTAGGTTAGGTTAGGTTAGGTTAGGTTAGGTTAGGTTAGGTTAGGTTAGGTTAGGTTAGGTTAGGTTAGGTTAGGTTAGGTTAGGTTAGGTTAGGTTAGGTTAGGTTAGGTTAGGTTAGGTTAGGTTAGGTTAGGTTAGGTTAGGTTAGGTTAGGTTAGGTTAGGTTAGGTTAGGTTAGGTTAGGTTAGGTTAGGTTAGGTTAGGTTAGGTTAGGTTAGGTTAGGTTAGGTTAGGTTAGGTTAGGTTAGGTTAGGTTAGGTTAGGTTAGGTTAGGTTAGGTTAGGTTAGGTTAGGTTAGGTTAGGTTAGGTTAGGTTAGGTTAGGTTAGGTTAGGTTAGGTTAGGTTAGGTTAGGTTAGGTTAGGTTAGGTTAGGTTAGGTTAGGTTAGGTTAGGTTAGGTTAGGTTAGGTTAGGTTAGGTTAGGTTAGGTTAGGTTAGGTTAGGTTAGGTTAGGTTAGGTTAGGTTAGGTTAGGTTAGGTTAGGTTAGGTTAGGTTAGGTTAGGTTAGGTTAGGTTAGGTTAGGTTAGGTTAGGTTAGGTTAGGTTAGGTTAGGTTAGGTTAGGTTAGGTTAGGTTAGGTTAGGTTAGGTTAGGTTAGGTTAGGTTAGGTTAGGTTAGGTTAGGTTAGGTTAGGTTAGGTTAGGTTAGGTTAGGTTAGGTTAGGTTAGGTTAGGTTAGGTTAGGTTAGGTTAGGTTAGGTTAGGTTAGGTTAGGTTAGGTTAGGTTAGGTTAGGTTAGGTTAGGTTAGGTTAGGTTAGGTTAGGTTAGGTTAGGTTAGGTTAGGTTAGGTTAGGTTAGGTTAGGTTAGGTTAGGTTAGGTTAGGTTAGGTTAGGTTAGGTTAGGTTAGGTTAGGTTAGGTTAGGTTAGGTTAGGTTAGGTTAGGTTAGGTTAGGTTAGGTTAGGTTAGGTTAGGTTAGGTTAGGTTAGGTTAGGTTAGGTTAGGTTAGGTTAGGTTAGGTTAGGTTAGGTTAGGTTAGGTTAGGTTAGGTTAGGTTAGGTTAGGTTAGGTTAGGTTAGGTTAGGTTAGGTTAGGTTAGGTTAGGTTAGGTTAGGTTAGGTTAGGTTAGGTTAGGTTAGGTTAGGTTAGGTTAGGTTAGGTTAGGTTAGGTTAGGTTAGGTTAGGTTAGGTTAGGTTAGGTTAGGTTAGGTTAGGTTAGGTTAGGTTAGGTTAGGTTAGGTTAGGTTAGGTTAGGTTAGGTTAGGTTAGGTTAGGTTAGGTTAGGTTAGGTTAGGTTAGGTTAGGTTAGGTTAGGTTAGGTTAGGTTAGGTTAGGTTAGGTTAGGTTAGGTTAGGTTAGGTTAGGTTAGGTTAGGTTAGGTTAGGTTAGGTTAGGTTAGGTTAGGTTAGGTTAGGTTAGGTTAGGTTAGGTTAGGTTAGGTTAGGTTAGGTTAGGTTAGGTTAGGTTAGGTTAGGTTAGGTTAGGTTAGGTTAGGTTAGGTTAGGTTAGGTTAGGTTAGGTTAGGTTAGGTTAGGTTAGGTTAGGTTAGGTTAGGTTAGGTTAGGTTAGGTTAGGTTAGGTTAGGTTAGGTTAGGTTAGGTTAGGTTAGGTTAGGTTAGGTTAGGTTAGGTTAGGTTAGGTTAGGTTAGGTTAGGTTAGGTTAGGTTAGGTTAGGTTAGGTTAGGTTAGGTTAGGTTAGGTTAGGTTAGGTTAGGTTAGGTTAGGTTAGGTTAGGTTAGGTTAGGTTAGGTTAGGTTAGGTTAGGTTAGGATAGGTTAGGTTAGGTTAGGTTAGGTTAGGTTAGGTTAGGTTAGGTTAGGTTAGGTTAGGTTAGGTTAGGTTAGGTTAGGTTAGGTTAGGTTAGGTTAGGTTAGGTTAGGTTAGGTTAGGTTAGGTTAGGTTAGGTTAGGTTAGGTTAGGTTAGGTTAGGTTAGGTTAGGTTAGGTTAGGTTAGGTTAGGTTAGGTTAGGTTAGGTTAGGTTAGGTTAGGTTAGGTTAGGTTAGGTTAGGTTAGGTTAGGTTAGGTTAGGTTAGGTTAGGTTAGGTTAGGTTAGGTTAGGTTAGGTTAGGTTAGGTTAGGTTAGGTTAGGTTAGGTTAGGTTAGGTTAGGTTAGGTTAGGTTAGGTTAGGTTAGGTTAGGTTAGGTTAGGTTAGGTTAGGTTAGGTTAGGTTAGGTTAGGTTAGGTTAGGTTAGGTTAGGTTAGGTTAGGTTAGGTTAGGTTAGGTTAGGTTAGGTTAGGTTAGGTTAGGTTAGGTTAG